>OZ025248.1:5460079-5484704 GCA_964019135.1 Arenicola marina | reverse complement strand
TAATTCACTGACCCACGCGGCAAATAACACAAAAGTGGGCATTAGATTGGCCGGCCTTGAGGGCGGGGGGTTGGCGGGGGGGGGACGTCAAGGCGAGAGGGCAACTATGGCGCGTGGAGGGGCTCGGGGTAACATGGTGGGGGTGGAAAGCGGCAGAGGGGGAGAGGTTCAGTGAGAATGAGAAATAGCGATAGGCAGACAGAAGTCATGATGGATGGACCCGTGTACAAGCCAGGGAAAGGGGCAGGGAAAGGGGCAAGGACAGGGGTAGGGAAAGGGGAATGGGGCAAGGAAAGGGGTAGGGAAAGATGCAAGGAAAGGGGCAGGGAATAGGGCGAGGAAAGGGGTAGGGAAAGGGTTAGGGAAAGGGGCAGGGAAATGGGCACAGAAAGAGGCAAGGGAAGGGGCAAGGAAAGGGGCAAGAAAAGGGGTAGGGGTAGGGAATGGGGTGGGGAAAGGGGTAGGGAAAGGGGCATGGAAAGGGGCAAGGTAAGAGGTAGGGAAAGGGGCAAGGAAAGGGGTAGGGAAATGGGTATGGGGAAGGGGCAGGGAATGGGGCAAGGAAAGGGGCAAGGAGAGGGGTAGAGAAAGGGGCATGGAAAGGGGCAAGGTAAGGGGCAGGGCAAGGGGTAGGGACAGGAACAGGGAATGGAGCAAGGAAAGGGGTAGGGAATGAGGCAAGGAAAGTGATGAGGAAAGAGGTAAGGAAAGGGGTAGGGAAAGAGGCAGGTTCGAGGGCGGGACAGGTAGGGAAAAAGAACCAGGGAGCATAGAAGGGAAACAAGGGGGAAAGCTGCAGGGAAAGAGGCAATGACAAAGGCAGCGAACGCGACAAGGAGGAAGTATATATAAATATTAAACATGGTGGAAGGTGGACGAGGACGGCATAGGATGGGGAAAGGGACTGGCGCTGGGGGACTGGATTGGGAGTGGGATGACAGAGACATCTCCTCAAACTTGTGACGGCCTGCGAGTTAACGAGAGAACAGCCCGTAGTCCCATGGGACATTCTGTGCCTGGAGGGGGTGGGGAGATGGGGGTGGCAGACAGTTGATGGGACATTCCCTTAGTTTGCGAGGGGTCGTCGTAAGTGGGCAAAAGACGATTCGTACTCAATCAACTATATTGATCCATCAACCAACTCTAGGAGCGGGGTAGTCACTCTGTGTGTTGTAGGGACCACATTTAACACCCGGGTATTCACTGTGTGCTGCAGGGACCACATTTAACAGCCTGGTAGTCACTGTGTGCTGCAGGGACCACATTTAACAGCCTGGTAGTCACTGTGTGCTGCAGGGACCACATTTAACACCCTGGTGGTCACTGTGTGCTGCAAGGACCATATTTAATAGTCGGGTAGCCACTCTGTGTCGTTGGGACCACATTTAACACCTGGGTATTCACTGTGTGTTGTTGGGACCACATTTAACACCCGGGGAGTCACTGTGTGTGATGTTGGGACCCCACATTTAACACCCGGGTAGTCACTGTGTGTTGTTGGGACCACATTTAACAGGGATATAGAGACCACCCCTGCGGGGTTCACCGGAAGGATGGTATTGAACCAGTAGTATATAATACATCGCCCGACACACAGGTACAAGTCACGTGTATTTGGCAAATATGCTAAATGTAAAATGTTTACAATGTTAAGTGTTTTAAATAAGACATGTCGTACATGTCAAGCATAGTTTCCATGTCAAATATTTTCCATGTCAAATATTTTCCATGTGTAATTCTTTTCATGTGAAACATTTTCCATGTAAAATGTTTTACATGTAATATGTTTTACGTGTTAAGTGGTGTACATGTGTAATTTTTACATGTAGAATGAATTTACATGTCAAATCTTTGTAAAGTCGGCTTTATAATTCCGGTAGTCGGTGATGAGCTACCACTAGGCAGCTGTGGATACGCTCTGGTCTGGGAGGGACAGTTAACACGGGACAATACTGAGATACATGTATAATGTATATTGGCCCCTTGCTAACAGGATGGCTGGTAACATGGCAATATTATCTAGCGTTGTTCTTATTATGCGTGAGTCTTGCCCTTTCAGACTACATGCATCTGCGGGCATGCACCTCCTCTCCCCCGCCCCCCCCCCCCTCCCCCCACCCGGGCCCTATGTCTAGACACAGTCGAAGCAGCGACACGGGAGGGGGGGGGGGTAGTACTGAACGCCACCCCACCCCAACCCTTCCACCCGGACCCGTCCGAAACCCCGTAACCGCGGCCGTCGCGTTTGTTTTCCCGCCATCCAAAATGTCCGCCTGCCTGTCCGCCTGGCCTCTGTGTCTGTCTGCTCGGTAGGTGTAGGGACCTCCCTACCTCCAGACAAGCATACATTGCATAACATTTGGCCGGCTGGCTAGCGGGTTGGCAGGCGTGGCTTGACAATCAAGCAGCGCTGCGACCCATGCTAGCTTCCTACGGTGTCGTCCCCTGGCCGCCACGCCGCATGGGCGGACCGCTCGCTAGCCGGCCGCCCTATTATCGCCCGCCCGGGAGACCGACCGCTACGATGGCGCTGGTATAGGGCTGCTACTGCTGCCTGCGACCATCCGATGCGCCATCCACCGTCCTCCTCTGCCACCGTCTGTGCTATGCCCCCTCCCACCCCCACCCCCCCTTGTCATTACTTTCCCGCCGTCATCCCCACTCCTCCCTCCCTCCCCCCAGCCCGGCCGCCCGCCTACCCTCCCCCTCCCCCGCCCTCACCCTCCTCTCCCATCTCGTCCCTGTCTGCGAACCTGTTGCGCGACGAGCCCGCGTCTGTCGTCTGCTTGGCTGTGTGCGTTCGCGCGTTTCCCGCCCAGTGCCGTCATAGTGACTCGCCGGGCAGACGACCCGAACTGTTTTGCTCCGGCGACTGCGGCGTTGTCCCCCGTGTGTCTCGTAATATTACCCTGATCGGAAGATTTAGCATGGACAGAAGATCGTTATATTTCGCGATGCGCATCGCACATTCTTTGTGGTTAGGAATACGTTATTAGTACCCCGATATATTGACAACGAACGCAACATTCTCAGCTACAGCGGCTCTCTAGTGTATATCCTCAACGCGTGTCGACGAGAAAATACATGTTTTAGGGCTTATGTGGTTACACCAGCCGATAGAGCAGACGATCGCGTACGACTGCATAGCTCTAGATATGATATGTTTTGTGTCAAATCTATTTTGGGGCGGCTGGCTCATATTTCTATTACGCAGTTCCTATATGAATACAATTTCTTTTCCTCATTCTTCTTTAACAGATCATCTGACGTTTTGCAGGACACTTATATTGTCGATATGCTTGCCGATATCCAATGCACAAGTCCTAACACGGACGCTGAAAAGATAATGCCTTTATTTATATCGGCAGGAAGAGTACTGCTCTAGTCATATTGATGTCGTCTGGGAAAATATTACATACTTAGCTACTTTGATGCCTGACTGGTATTAGTGCATCTAGGGCGTGGCATATAGTCTCCGACTCAGCTCCAGAATCAAGACTAAAAGTATCTCAAAATTATGATGCATATATGTTTTATATCTCGTTGAGTCTGTAAGACAACTACTTCAACATAAAACTGCGCGGATTAGTTTATCGCGCGGACGTCCTAGCGTGCCGCGGTCGACATCACACAGAATACCGAACAGCGAGCAGGCGCGGGGTTTCAGGATTTAAATTCAAGACCAAATGTACTTGTTTGACATGGAGAGGAGACTGGTGACAGGAATCCATAAGAAACCTCCCTTCAGGCTGTTAATATATGTCTTTGCTTCGGGGAATAGGTTTAGCTTGAGGATCCACAACCCATCTAGGATTTTAAACCATTAATATAGAAGAAAAAAGATGTTATTGCTAGACAATGGCCATTTGCGTTTTGTTGAAAATTAAGTCTTCTCGTTGTTTCCGTGGTTAATGAGACCCTGAAGCCCGCGAGTGGGTCGGAGAGTGTATGTGTGTGGGTGGTAGCGTATGTGTCTGTGTGCGGGTGGTATGGTACGTGTCTGTGTGGGGATGGTAGGGTATGTGTCTGTGTGGGGGTGGTAGGTGGTGTGTGAACCTATGGTTACAGGCACCCAGCCCGCCAAAGGTCTTCTGGAACCGGAAGTTGGTGAGATAGGTCACCAGAAGAAAGAGACAGATTGAACAAGGACCGACCACGGAGACGCAAAAGTGGGACACGGGTGTGTATGTGTGTGGGTGGGGTGGGGGGGGGGGGGTAGGTTGGGTGGGGGGTAGGGAATGGCAAGGGGAGGAGGTCAGCAGGGGGTGAATAGTGTGGTATGACTTGAAGCAACACGACATGGTCTGGGTGACGCCCGTGGCTGCCCTGGCACATCGCTATTTTGAGCAGCGGCTGCCCGCGCACACTAATCACGCCAGTTATAATAAGGCATTCACCCGGTTGGGTTCTCATTGACGTGAAGCCACATGTCGTAATTTAATGATTGAAATAGTACTAATCGATGTTACTGTACTTTATTTCCTGCCCTAAGAAAAACATTCAAAAACGACGGAGAATATGTGACCTGTAATGTTTTTGTAATGTTCTGTTCCACTTCCACCATGGTCCGCCCTGTCATGTCGTTTTACTGGCTAACACACTGGCCACGTGCGGTGATGGTGACGGTGCGTGATAGAGACGGTGATAGTGATAGTGATGGTGACGGGTGGTGATAGTGACGGTGATAGTGATGGTGACGGTTTGTGATAGTGACGGTGATAGTGATGGTGACGGTTGGGGATGGTGATAGTGATAGTGATGGTGACGGGTGGTGATAGTGACGGTGATAGTGATGGTGACGGTTGGTGATGGTGATAGTGATAGTGATGGTGACGGGTGGTCATAGTGACGGTGATAGTGATGGTGACGGTTTGTGATAGTGACGGTGATAGTGATGGTGACGGTTTGGGATGGTGATAGTGATAGTGATGGTGACGGGTGGTGATAGTGACGGTGATAGTGACGGTGACGGTTGGGGATGGTAATAGTGATAGTGATGGTGACGGGTGGTGATAGTGACGGTGATAGTGATGGTGACGGGTGGTGATAGTGACGGTGATAGTGATGGTGACGGTTGGTGATAGTGACGGTGATAGCGATGGTGACGGTTGGGGATGGTGATAGTGATAGTGATGGTGACGGTTGGTGATAGTGACGGTGATAGTGATGGTGACGGTTGGGGATGGTGATAGTGATAGTGATGGTGACGGGTGGTGATAGTGACGGTGATAGTGATGGTGACGGTTGGTGATGGTGATAGTGATAGTGATGGTGACGGGTGGTGATAGTGACGGTGATAGTGATGGTGACGGTTGGTGATAGTGACGGTGATAGTGATGGTGACGGTTGGGGATGGTGATAGTGATAGTGATGGTGACGGGTGGTGATAGTGACGGTGATAGTGACGGTGACGGTTGGGGATGGTAATAGTGATAGTGATGGTGACGGTGGGTGATAGTGACGGTGATAGTGATGGTGACGGTTGGGGATGGTGATAGTGATAGTGATGGTGACGGGTGGTGATAGTGACGGTGATAGTGATGGTGACGGTTGGGGATGGTGATAGTGATAGTGATGGTGACGGTTGGTGATAGTGACGGTGATAGTGATGGTGACGGTTGGGGATGGTGATAGTGATAGTGATGGTGACGGGTGGTGATAGTGACGGTGATAGTGATGGTGACGGTTGGTGATAGTGACGGTGATAGTGATGATGACGGTTGGGGATAGTGATAGTGATGGTGACGGTTGGGGATGGTGATAGTGATAGTGATGGTGACGGTTGGTGATAGTGACGGTGATAGTGATGGTGACGGTTGGTGATAGTGACGGTGATAGTGATGGTGACGGTTGGGGATGGTGATAGTGATAGTGATGGTGACGGTTGGTGATAGTGACGGTGATAGTGATGGTGACGGTTGGGGATGGTGATAGTGATGGTGACGGTTGGTGATAATGACGGTGATAGTGATGGTGACGGTTGGGGATAGTGACGGTGATAGTGATGGTGACGGTTGGGGATGGTAATAGTGATAGTGATGGTGACGGGTGGTGATAGTGACGGTGATAGTGATGGTGACGGTTGGTGATAGTGACGGTGATAGTGATGGTGACGGTTGGTGATAGTGACGGTGATAGTGATGGTGACGGTTGGGGATGGTGATAGTGATAGTGATGGTGACGGTTGGTGATAGTGACGGTGATAGTGATGGTGACGGTTGGGGATGGTGATAGTGATAGTGATGGTGACGGTTGGTGATAATGACGGTGATAGTGATGGTGACGGTTGGTGATGGTGATAGTGATAGTGATGGTGACGAGTGGTGATAGTGACGGTGATAGTGATGGTGACGGTTGGTGATAGTGACGGTGATAGTGATGGTGACGGTTGGGGATGGTGATAGTGATAGTGATGGTGACGGGTGGTGATAGTGACGGTGATAGTGACGGTGATAGTGATGATGACGGTTGGGGATAGTGATAGTGATGGTGACGGTTGGGGATGGTGATAGTGATAGTGATGGTGACGGTTGGTGATAGTGACGGTGATAGTGATGGTGACGGTTGGTGATAGTGACGGTGATAGTGATGGTGACGGTTGGGGATGGTGATAGTGATAGTGATGGTGACGGTTGGTGATAGTGACGGTGATAGTGATGGTGACGGTTGGGGATGGTGATAGTGATAGTGATGGTGACGGTTGGGGATAGTGACGGTGATAGTGATGGTGACGGTTGGGGATGGTGATAGTGATAGTGATGGTGACGGTTGGGGATGGTGATAGTGATAGTGATGGTGACGGGTGGTGATAATGACGGTGATAGTGATGGTGACGGTTGGTGATAGTGACGGTGATAGTGATGGTGACGGTTGGGGATGGTAATAGTGATAGTGATGGTGACGGGTGGTGATAGTGACGGTGATAGTGATGGTGACGGTTGGTGATAGTGACGGTGATAGTGATGGTGACGGTTGGTGATAGTGACGGTGATAGTGATGGTGACGGTTGGGGATGGTGATAGTGATAGTGATGGTGACGGTTGGTGATAGTGACGGTGATAGTGATGGTGACGGTTGGGGATGGTGATAGTGATAGTGATGGTGACGGTTGGTGATAATGACGGTGATAGTGATGGTGACGGTTGGTGATGGTGATAGTGATAGTGATGGTGACGAGTGGTGATAGTGACGGTGATAGTGATGGTGACGGTTGGTGATAGTGACGGTGATAGTGATGGTGACGGTTGGGGATGGTGATAGTGATAGTGATGGTGACGGGTGGTGATAGTGACGGTGATAGTGACGGTGACGGTTGGGGATGGTAATAGTGATAGTGATGGTGACGGTGGGTGATAGTGACGGTGATAGTGATGGTGACGGTTGGGGATGGTGATAGTGATAGTGATGGTGACGGTTGGTGATAGTGACGGTGATAGTGATGGTGACGGTTGGGGATGGTGATAGTGATAGTGATGGTGACGGTTGGTGATAGTGACGGTGATAGTGATGGTGACGGTTGGGGATGGTGATAGTGATAGTGATGGTGACGGGTGGTGATAGTGACGGTGATAGTGATGGTGAAGGTTGGGGATGGTGATAGTGATAGTGATGGTGACGGGTGGTGATAGTGACGGTGATAGTGATGGTGACGGTTGGGGATGGTGATAGTGATAGTGATGGTGACGGTTGGTGATAGTGACGGTGATAGTGATGGTGACGGTTGGTGATAGTGACGGTGATAGTGATGGTGACGGTTGGGGATGGTGATAGTGATAGTGATGGTGACGGTTGGTGATAGTGACGGTGATATTGATGGTGACGGTTGGGGATGGTGATAGTGATAGTGATGGTGACGGTTGGTGATAATGACGGTGATAGTGATGGTGACGGTTGGGGATGGTAATAGTGATAGTGATGGTGACGGGTGGTGATAGTGACGGTGATAGTGATGGTGACGGTTGGGGATGGTGATAGTGATAGTGATGGTGACGGGTGGTGATAGTGACGGTGATAGTGATGGTGACGGTTGGTGATAGTGACGGTGATAGTGATGGTGACGGTTGGGGATGGTGATAGTGATAGTGATGGTGACGGTTGGTGATAGTGACGGTGATAGTGATGGTGACGGTTGGGGATGGTGATAGTGATAGTGATGGTGACGGTTGGTGATAATGACGGTGATAGTGATGGTGACGGTTGGTGATGGTGATAGTGATAGTGATGGTGACGGTTGGGGATGGTGATAGTGATAGTGATGGTGACGGTTCGGGATGGTGATAGTGATAGTGACGGTGACGGGTGGTGATAGTGACGGTGATAGTGATGGTGACGGGTGGTGATAGTGACGGTGATAGTGATGGTGACGGTTGGGGATGGTGATAGTGATAGTGATGGTGACGGGTGGTGATAGTGACGGTGATAGTGACGGTGATAGTGATGGTGACGGTTGGTGATAATGACGGTGATAGTGATGGTGACGGTTGGGGATGGTGATAGTGATAGTGATGGTGACGGGTGGTGATAGTGACGGTGATGGTGATGGTGACGGTTGGGCATGGTAATAGTGATAGTGATGGTGACGGGTGGTGATAGTGACGGTGATAGTGATGGTGACGGTTGGGGATGGTGATAGTGATAGTGATGGTGACGGGTGGTGATAGTGACGGTGATAGTGATGGTGACGGTTGGGGATGGTGATAGTGATAGTGATGGTGACGGTTGGTGATAGTGACGGTGATAGTGATGGTGACGGGTGGTGATAGTGACGGTGATAGTGATGGTGACGGTTGGTGATAGTGAGGGTGATAGTGATGGTGACGGTTGGTGATAGTGACGGTGATAGTGATGGTGACGGTTGGGGATAGTGATAGTGATAGTGATGGTGACGGTTGGGGATGGTGATAGTGATAGTGATGGTGACGGTTCGGGATGGTGATAGTGATAGTGACGGTGACGGGTGGTGATAGTGACGGTGATAGTGATGGTGACGGTTGGTGATGGCGATAGTGATAGTGATGGTGACGGTGGGTGATAGTGACGGTGATAGTGATGGTGACGGTTGGGGATGGTGATAGTGATAGTGATGGTGACGGTTGGGGATGGTGATAGTGATAGTGATGGTGACGGTTCGGGATGGTGATAGTGATAGTGACGGTGACGGGTGGTGATAGTGACGGTGATAGTGATGGTGACGGTTGGGGATGGTGATAGTGATAGTGATGGTGACGGTGGGTGATAGTGACGGTGATAGTGATGGTGACGGTTGGGGATGGTGATAGTGATGGTGACGGTTGGGGATGGTGATAGTGATAGTGATGGTGACGGTTGGTGATGGTGATAGTGATGGTGACGGTTGGGGATGGCGATAGTGATAGTGATGGTGACGGTTGGGGATGGTGATAGTGATAGTGATGGTGACGGTTCGGGATGGTGATAGTGATAGTGACGGTGACGGGTGGTGATAGTGACGGTGATAGTGATGGTGACGATTGGGGATGGTGATAGTGACGGTGACGGGTGGTGATAGTGACGGTGATAGTGATGGTGACGATTGGGGATGGTGATAGTGATGGTGACGGGTGGTGATAGTGACGGTGATAGTGATGGTGACGGTTGGGGATGGTGATAGTGATAGTGATGGTGACGGTTCGGGATGGTGATAGTGATAGTGACGGTGACGGGTGGTGATAGTGACGGTGATAGTGATGGTGACGGTTCGGGATGGTGATAGTGATAGTGATGGTGACGGTTGGTGATAGTGACGGTGATAGTGATGGTGACGGTGGGAGATGGTGATAGTGATAGTGATGGTGACGGGTGGTGATAGTGACGGTGATAGTGATGGTGACGGTTGGGGATGGTAATAGTGATAGTGATGGTGACGGTTGGGGATGGTGATAGTGATAGTGATGGTGACGGTTGGTGATAGTGATGGTGATAGTGATGGTGATGGTGACGGTTGGTGATAGTGACGGTGATAGTGATGGTGACGGTTGGGGATGGTGATAGTGATAGTGATGGTGACGGGTGGTGATAGTGACGGTGATAGTGATGGTGACGGTTGGGGATGGTAATAGTGATAGTGATGGTGACGGTTGGGGATGGTGATAGTGATAGTGATGGTGACGGTTGGTGATAGTGATGGTGATAGTGATGGTGACGGTTGGTGATAGTGACGGTGATAGTGATGGTGACGGTTGGGGATGGTGATAGTGATAGTGATGGTGACGGTTGGGGATGGTGATAGTGATAGTGATGGTGACGGTTGGGGATGGTGACGGTGATAGTGATGGTGACGGTTGGGGATGGTGATAGTGATAGTGATGGTGACGGGTGGTGATAGTGACGGTGATAGTGATGGTGACGGTTGGGGATGGTAATAGTGATAGTGATGGTGACGGTTGGGGATGGTGATAGTGATAGTGATGGTGACGGTTGGTGATAGTGATGGTGATAGTGATGGTGACGGTTGGGGATGGTGATAGTGATAGTGATGGTGACGGTTCGGGATGGTGATAGTGATAGTGACGGTGACGGGTGGTGATAGTGACGGTGATAGTGATGGTGACGGGTGGTGATAGTGACGGTGATAGTGATGGTGACGGTTGGGGATGGTGATAGTGATAGTGATGGTGACGGGTGGTGATAGTGACGGTGATAGTGACGGTGATAGTGATGGTGACGGTTGGTGATAATGACGGTGATAGTGATGGTGACGGTTGGGGATGGTGATAGTGATAGTGATGGTGACGGGTGGTGATAGTGACGGTGATGGTGATGGTGACGGTTGGGCATGGTAATAGTGATAGTGATGGTGACGGGTGGTGATAGTGACGGTGATAGTGATGGTGACGGTTGGGGATGGTGATAGTGATAGTGATGGTGACGGGTGGTGATAGTGACGGTGATAGTGATGGTGACGGTTGGGGATGGTGATAGTGATAGTGATGGTGACGGTTGGTGATAGTGACGGTGATAGTGATGGTGACGGGTGGTGATAGTGACGGTGATAGTGATGGTGACGGTTGGTGATAGTGAGGGTGATAGTGATGGTGACGGTTGGTGATAGTGACGGTGATAGTGATGGTGACGGTTGGGGATAGTGATAGTGATAGTGATGGTGACGGTTGGGGATGGTGATAGTGATAGTGATGGTGACGGTTCGGGATGGTGATAGTGATAGTGACGGTGACGGGTGGTGATAGTGACGGTGATAGTGATGGTGACGGTTGGTGATGGCGATAGTGATAGTGATGGTGACGGTGGGTGATAGTGACGGTGATAGTGATGGTGACGGTTGGGGATGGTGATAGTGATAGTGATGGTGACGGTTGGGGATGGTGATAGTGATAGTGATGGTGACGGTTCGGGATGGTGATAGTGATAGTGACGGTGACGGGTGGTGATAGTGACGGTGATAGTGATGGTGACGGTTGGGGATGGTGATAGTGATAGTGATGGTGACGGTGGGTGATAGTGACGGTGATAGTGATGGTGACGGTTGGGGATGGTGATAGTGATGGTGACGGTTGGGGATGGTGATAGTGATAGTGATGGTGACGGTTGGTGATGGTGATAGTGATGGTGACGGTTGGGGATGGCGATAGTGATAGTGATGGTGACGGTTGGGGATGGTGATAGTGATAGTGATGGTGACGGTTCGGGATGGTGATAGTGATAGTGACGGTGACGGGTGGTGATAGTGACGGTGATAGTGATGGTGACGATTGGGGATGGTGATAGTGACGGTGACGGGTGGTGATAGTGACGGTGATAGTGATGGTGACGATTGGGGATGGTGATAGTGATGGTGACGGGTGGTGATAGTGACGGTGATAGTGATGGTGACGGTTGGGGATGGTGATAGTGATAGTGATGGTGACGGTTCGGGATGGTGATAGTGATAGTGACGGTGACGGGTGGTGATAGTGACGGTGATAGTGATGGTGACGGTTCGGGATGGTGATAGTGATAGTGATGGTGACGGTTGGTGATAGTGACGGTGATAGTGATGGTGACGGTGGGAGATGGTGATAGTGATAGTGATGGTGACGGGTGGTGATAGTGACGGTGATAGTGATGGTGACGGTTGGGGATGGTAATAGTGATAGTGATGGTGACGGTTGGGGATGGTGATAGTGATAGTGATGGTGACGGTTGGTGATAGTGATGGTGATAGTGATGGTGATGGTGACGGTTGGTGATAGTGACGGTGATAGTGATGGTGACGGTTGGGGATGGTGATAGTGATAGTGATGGTGACGGGTGGTGATAGTGACGGTGATAGTGATGGTGACGGTTGGGGATGGTAATAGTGATAGTGATGGTGACGGTTGGGGATGGTGATAGTGATAGTGATGGTGACGGTTGGTGATAGTGATGGTGATAGTGATGGTGATGGTGACGGTTGGTGATAGTGACGGTGATAGTGATGGTGACGGTTGGGGATGGTGATAGTGATAGTGATGGTGACGGTTGGGGATGGTGATAGTGATAGTGATGGTGACGGTTGGGGATGGTGACGGTGATAGTGATGGTGACGGTTGGGGATGGTGATAGTGATAGTGATGGTGACGGGTGGTGATAGTGACGGTGATAGTGATGGTGACGGTTGGGGATGGTAATAGTGATAGTGATGGTGACGGTTGGGGATGGTGATAGTGATAGTGATGGTGACGGTTGGTGATAGTGATGGTGATAGTGATGGTGATGGTGACGGTTGGTGATAGTGACGGTGATAGTGATGGTGACGGTTGGGGATGGTGATAGTGATAGTGATGGTGACGGTTGGGGATGGTGATAGTGATAGTGATGGTGACGGTTGGGGATGGGGATGGTGACGGTGATAGTGATGGTGACGGTTGGGGATGGTGATAGTGATAGTGATGGTGACGGGTGGTGATAGTGACGGTGATAGTGATGGTGACGGTTGGGGATGGTAATAGTGATAGTGATGGTGACGGTTGGGGATGGTGATAGTGATAGTGATGGTGACGGTTGGGGATGGGGATGGTGATAGTGATAGTGATGGTGACGGTTGGGGATGGTGATAGTGATAGTGATGGTGACGGTTGGTGATAGTGACGGTGATAGTGATGGTGACGGTTGGTGATGAGCGACGATAGATGGATGTGGATATGTGATGGTCGTGAGTATGGTGATAGGCGGTGGCGGATGGTGATGAGAGGTGGTGATGGGTGGTGATGGTTAACGAACGGGATAGACGTTACGATGTTCATTATGGGTGAAGGTGGGGATTGATGTGAGCTGTGGAAGGGGAGGGATACTGCATACTTCCTGTCAGTGCCATATCATTGCGCTGCGGGGTACATGGGCGTCCGTTGAGTGACAGCGGTAAATTAACTTGCCACATTCCCGCATATTACAGATAATTAGATATGAAAGCCTTATCATTCAGGGCAGACGTCTATAAAGACAACGTTCAAGCAGCGTTTTTTTCAACACTTTCCGGGGTACCAGCAAATGCCTTTCCTCGTATTAACGTTTAAGACGAAGCGAATATAATATTTTTAGGCGTGCAATATATTAGAAGGATGGGGAAAAGGTGTGTGTGTGTGTGGGGGGGGGTAATAAAAAATATGCCGAGTTATTGATTGCTGAGACAATATGTACATTAACTTAATTACAAATGCTATTGAATGGTTCTGCTACAACATTCTCCATCATGTTGTCGATAATCTATAGATCTCTACTATTATTAATGTCTACATAAGTATGGGGAAGGCGACGGCTTCTATACCCACGAACACCGATAATTAAAATATACAGTGTTGAAAACAAATATATAATATGATGTCCAACTTGAACCATTTCTTTTAAAGTATAAATAGTTTACTTCCGAGTACAGTTACGGTCGAGTTTAACTACGGAGGGTGGGGTTCATGACCAGTTTTGAGCAAATATGTGTTAAACGGGCCCAGTAACGACTCCCCTGATGCCCAGGGTCGAAAACGGGTGCTGCGATCAGAAACAAAGTGCTCTACCAGCTGAGCTTATCAGGCCGTGCCTTGTGTTCGCAAATACGGACCACGGCTCATGCACAATCTTCTGCTGTCTGTAGCAGCTGATAGTATTTTTTTGAAACATTGGTCTCACCTTTCTTTAAAATAACATTATTTCCATTTCATTAAACCATCGACCGGCAATGGACGAGGATGAAATGAAACGCAACGCGCCGCAGCTTTGACGCGTATTTTCAGTCAGTCAGAAAAGAAAGCAAAGGGTACCAGCTCCCCGACGAATCACATGTTGAAAGAGGGTTTGGAAATGGCATTTTCTCGGTAAAAAATGGCGCGAACAAGGAGATCAAAGCCTCTAACTAAACCCATGGCACCAGGTTCTGTACGAGAAGAATACCGGTTTTCAAAATAGGATACACAGCCTTCATGTGGGAAACAAACGTTTCTGTGGTTACCAAACCCGTAAACCATTCGCAGTAGATTTTGAATGAATGACTTTATTGTAGGGGGATACCTTACTGGATCAGACTAATGGGCTACCGGTGAAGGCATAGCTGTCGAGAAGAATTATGGCTGAGACGTGTTAGGTTTTGGCGTAATACGGTCGACTGGCATTGGATCAGAGTGCAAAAATATTTATTTCTAAGTACAGTTCTAACATCTGATAATTTACTCTGCTTTTGGGGTCTGTAAATTGCGGATTCGGTGCGCAGTGGGATAGGAAAGGTTACGACAGCTTGAAACCCGTGTACGTCGACAATTTTAACTATTGAAAGTGGTTTGGTGCGGCCCGTCTGTGCACAAATGTGGCCGAAGATACCAGAATGCTCTCACGTTATAGCGTTCGTGGTCCATTGGCTCAGAATAGCTCACGTTCTACTCGCTGCAAATAAATGCAGTAATCGAGTTCGTAAACCGTACCGTGGGTGATGGAGTTTTCCAGCTCTCTAATGACTCGGTTACCTACCAGAGCGCCCCCTACCTGGAGATCCTATACTCGACCATCTATTCCGAGTCCCCTCAGCTCAGGGCTTATGGATATAGCCGAGTGTCCCGATATAAGCGAGATTCATCCAACGGTGTCACTGGCTAAATCCGGATGTCCTTGGATATTTTCGTCTGATCTGGATCGCCAAGAAAATAGCTGTTGTCGGATCCGGAAGCTCCTGTGGCGTCCTGTAATAGAACAGACGGTCGCACGAGGATGAAATGGATGATCCAGGAAGCTGATTGGCCCGGAGAAAATGATCTTACACACTCATCTGGGAGATTGAAATCATGATTTTGTGCTTAATCACGATTATTACGGGCGAGAAGTCTTATGTGAAGCACTGAGATCCTGGTCAGCAAATCATCGGATGGATGAAGCTCCGGGCGGGTAGGGGGGGGGGCATGGGAGGCCAGGAGGCGTCCTGGCGACTGATCCTGATGATGGCATCGAAGGGCGGACCGCGTCATGCGTTGTCATGTCAACCTGAAGGTGAAAGCTGGGTTAACGGCAGACCCCATGTCGGATATATTCGGGTGTGGGACGCCAGAGCAGTAAGCCCGAGGCGGTAACCAGGTCACTTATATACAGGAGTCTTATTGCGGACGGGCGAATGTCGAGTAGGTGGCGGCGGTATGAGAACGAGGGTGAGCATATTAGTAGGTGTTCACTGACAAAAACGGAAGGAAATGGGTTGCTGGGTTATGAGGGTGTTGCAGCGTTGCGTCAATATAAATAGATGAACGAACAGAAGAAAAAGATATTGCGTAGTGGCATAACAGCTCATTATTTAACACGCGGAACACGATTTCTTAGGAAGAACCTAACAAATATGCACTCATCAAAAGAGAAACGTATTCGCACTACCACGAGACCCCTCTCACCCCTGCTACCTCCCCCCTCCCCCCTTCCCCCTAACCCACGTAAATGCCTGAAGGACAATTATGAGGACGCAGCATGCGGTCGGCACGGCACAGACACCACAGAGAACCTCTCTCTATCGGGCGGGGATGGGGGGGGAGGGGCGGCGAATTTGTAGCCCACGATCCTGTCAGCCAGGGTTTTGCCGGTCTTCCGGTAGCACGTCTAATCTGCCCCGGGAAAGTCAGGATTAATTAAATCCATTGATGATGCGACTGGGATAAAAGACAAGTCCCGACAGAGGGCGCTGTTGCTGGGGGGACAGAAGTGTCAATATCGTGTTACAGAACATGTTCCTATTTTTGCGGTCGTTCGCCGCTGGGTGGCGCGTCGGCTGGTGGTTGAGCCTGGTCGTATAGCTGTATCGGCCGACCGGCTAATTACGCGGTTGGCCCTTGTTTGTAGACGCGGCCGGATCCCCAGCCGGGCCGCATTTGTATTACGGCGCTTCTTGGTTTCATGGCCTTGACCTTGGGGCGCGTACGAAGTCATTTGCTTGGCCACTTTCCTCCGCCTCCTCGTCTGCTCCCCCTTCCCCTAATATCGCTCACATCTACTTGGCCGTTGCTCCTTTCCTCATCCATCTACAGCGAATTGAAACTATTCGCCATTTGGCTGGTCGTGTTATGTGCCGGTATCGTTGCCCTGAATGGTGTTTAATATAAAACACTTAGATCAATCTATTGTCTGGCTTGGAATGTGAAAATAATATTTGCACCTATAAATCACTATCATATATATTCGACTACGATATTGCAAATTGCGTTTTCTTGTGTGGCTGGCTGCAGGGCCTCAGCATGTCTGGACAATAGCAGGGAACGGTACCATCAGGATGGTCCTCCCACTATAAAAGATACCGTGGTACATCCCAGAAAGCTCGAATTTGATGTCAATTGAAATAAAGTGGAAAATGGCATTCATCAGTAAACAATGCGACATCCTTTGATAATGTTTGGCATCATCATCTCTTTTGTATTTGTTATTTTGACCATCACCCCTCTTCCCAACACAACACATCTTCTCTCATTGGGGGTGATGGAAGTATTGTTGGCCTTTCCTTGCATCCGTTGTCGCGGGAATCAATAGGTTCTAACCTGGAAATGGTCAGTTGTTTTATGGCCTTGCAGCTGGCTGCGCGCGCACGTGTGTGTGTCTCCAAGGCGTAAATAGTGCGCGGTGTCGCCCGTGTCACATTAAACAGCGGCCACAGCGCCGGGCAGTGCGTGACGCTACCCCTTCACACAACTCCATGGGCCCCCTCCACCCCCTCCACCCCGCCAGCCAACAACAGGCCGCATGCTAGGCGCCATCTCCATGAGAAATAACGACCTCGAGCCATGATAGCCACACATACCTTCACGGGCTGGCTGGGGAAACAATAAAACAGAAAAAAACAAAAAGCCCCCGAGAAGAAGACGAGGCGAGTGCGGCTGTTGTTCCGCCCGACAACCCTTTGCCCGTCCGGCTGCTTCTAACCTTCCGTGTTTTACATCCGTTTGAACGATTGATCGCAACAAACGGATAATAGTTCCACCAGATCACGGAAGATCTGAAAGCCAGAACATTGTGTTTGGCTTGTCTTCTTTGTCTATGTTTTGGCCCGTGTGTGTGTGCAGGGGAGAGGGTGCTCTTTTCATTTTGCGATTTGTCTTTAGCGGCTTACAGTGGAAAGCGGCGCAAGCATTTACAGCATGCAGGACCCCTTATCGGATGCATGACCTTTCTTTTCTTTTTTTTTTTTTTTGGGGGGGGGGGTGGCTCCTAACTCCTAACGTTACCGTGATGAACTATATGAACACCAGGACTGGTTCACTGGAACTACAA
Source organism: Arenicola marina (assembly GCA_964019135.1). Classification (NCBI taxonomy): domain Eukaryota; kingdom Metazoa; phylum Annelida; class Polychaeta; family Arenicolidae; genus Arenicola; species Arenicola marina. Next base: position 5,466,992 of record OZ025248.1, on the reverse strand, counting down.
TGCGGAAGAATTAGCCAGCAACCCCCGATCGATGCCTTCACTCAACACGCAATGGCGGGGCAAGTGTTGTTCTTTACGAGGGGGACAATGATATGCCGGCACGCCCAGTTGCTACCAAGGTGACCTTGACAATGGCCCGCCGTCGATTGGCACACCAGGATGCACAAATGGAATTGTCCTGTCGACGCTTGCCCCGACGCTCCATTTCGGCGCGTACCGGAGGCCGCTGGCACCCATTACCATAACAGAGAGCAGGTGTCGAGTGACACGAGTCGCGCGCCGCCAGCCGGTCAACTTTGAAATCGAATTACTCCTTTAGGAGAATAATCTCAGTGATGGCTATGAATGCTGCCTCGGCATACTGATCAGGGGATAATGTGAGGGGGAGGGGGGATGGGGAGGCATGAAGGCATGAGAGAGGGTGAGAACGAGAGAGAGAGACAGAGAGATAGGCGGAGAGATGAGAGATGGGTGGAGGCGGGGAAGGACGATGAGACCCATAGTCTTGTTTGAAAGATCCCGCCACCATGTGGGGCGGGCAACATGACCTTTGACCCCGATATCTAACCCCGGGGTTTGAACGCCGTTGTAATATCAACCGCGGGTCTCGGCACCCCCTTTCTGCCCTACCCCCCGGGGGCCAAAAAGCCCATCCTTCCCTATCGTCCTTTTCTCGGCTAATGGAGCCAGCGTCCGGTGTTCACCGTGTTCACCCACCACCCTTCCTTCCTTCCGCTGGAGAGTCAAAGGTGAAATTCTCACGTCATCAATAAAGCTGGCAAGCAGGCCCCCGTCGGCCCCTGCACCTGCACCGAGCCACTTCAGAGGGTTCCTCTTCCCCTCACCTCACCACCCTCTCTCTCCAAGCATCCACCTGTTCTGATCTTTAACTCTCAGGTTCCGATGATTGCAACCAATTAGACCGTACACTGTGGTGACTTTGTCCAGATATCATCGATCTCGCTCTCTCGCTCTCTCTCTCTATATACAGACATTAAAACTGCCTATCAGTGACCGTAGCAGCGCGAAGCTTAACTGCTTTGTTCGACAGAGACAACGCACGTTAAGTAGCCAATACAGTGCCGGAAACAAGATGATTTCGTGCCACGCGCCTGATGAAAACCCGGCTGCATTCCGTCTTCTCGGCTTAGCGCGGCCCGACGATACATAGCCCCCCGTAGTGCGAGACGACGGCGCCAGGGGTCGCCATTGTCTGACCCGCGACCAAATCCCGAGCGATTTACACGATGGTGAAGCTCAGTCAACCTTCACTCCGTATCACGCCGGCTTGGCGGCGACAGAAGTTTTATTTCAGGGTGTGGGGAAGACAAGAAAAGATTTAACCCGCTCTAGTTCTATAGATTTGGTTCCCGCTTTTTTATTTCTTTTTTGTCTGAAACGGAAGTAAAAGTGGGCTAGGTATGGCGCATAACTGATAAATCATATCGAACTTGTGTTGGTCGGGGTTTGCTATAGCGTCAGGAAACGAGCGAAAAAAAGAAAACGACATGGTTGAAGAGATAAAGGAGCGAACATTGGAAAAGTTAGTGGGCGAATTGTGAGCGGTTTTACGGCAAGGGAGGAGCGTTAAACAAATGGGCCGTGGCTGACGTGTGAGGTGAAATGTATACCCCGGCACCGGATGGGGCGGGTACGGAGCAGATTTCTGGAGCAGAGGTTTGTTGACGGAGGTTCTGACCCGTTCTTCTGGATCAGCGCGGCCTGGGACCGAGGCGGCGTCAAGAGAAAGGTGGGTGCAGCGTGGATCAGAGTGGCCCGGGAGCGGGTGGATACGGTTAGGGTCCAACAGTTTGAACCCGCAACGCGAGGCCGATGGTGTTGGTAGTGGTGGCGGGGGCGGGGGTTGGGTTTAGGGGCAGAGGGTAAGGGGTAAGGGGTGAGGGGGTAAGGATTGAGGGGGGGGGGGGGGTGGAGGGGTCGCCGGATCAGACCACCGCGGTTTTGCCCAGCAACTGACGGCCCGAAGCCAGAAAAATGTTAACTGAACCCGCTTCTATCTGCCGAAACGGTGTCGGCAGTTCGATCCTTAACAGTCCGGCGGCTATTGTTCAGAAGAAGCTCACTCTTCCTCCTCCCACTCCCGCCCCCTGGCCCCCCTTCCTCCCCCCCTCCTTCGCTGTATCCCCCCTCCTCCCCCCTCCCCGTTCCCCGGGGTCTATACCCCAGCGGCGGGGCACCAGCGAACGTCGGTGTTCATTTGTTTCAAATAGGAAGTTTTTTGCTTTTCTTTCACATTGCCACAGCTTGGCACGATTCTAGAAGGTCTTTCACGGCGGGTTCACAAGCGAAAACTATCTTGTGTAGACTTTCAGAAACGATTTGTTTTATGTTATCCGTACCTGATGTTATGTTAATGATAAGATACTGTGTTGGACAATTGCTGAAGATTATATTGTGTTTTTAAGTGATTGTCATTCGGTCGCTCTTTCCCTATTATATATGGTGTGAACTGGATTAATTACGCCAGACAGCGGCCATCGGCAACACTCGTGTAGACTGTGCGTAGGATATGGCGGACACGGGCTGAATGCATGCCACACACCAGGCCGCTCGGTATGGGATACCCACACGAAACCTCTAACCTTTAATATAGTCTTCATATCTTTCCGTATCGGGAAGATTAACATCCGGAGATATGACCCTCATCCAACCCCTGCACCCCCAGTCTGACATGACCCCTTCTTACCCTGACCCCCATCCACCCCCAGTCTGACATGGCCCGTTGCTACCCTCACCCCCATCCACCCCCAGTCTGTTATGGTCTCTTGTTACCCTCACCCGCACCCACCCCCAGTCTGACATGGCCCCTTGTTACCCTCACCCCCATCCACCCCCAGTCTGACATGGCCCCTTGCTACCCTCACCACCATCCACCCCCCAGTCTGTTATGGTCTCTTGTTGCCCTCACCCGCATCCACCCCCAGTCTGACATGGCCCCTTGCTACCCTCACCCCCATCCACCCCAGTCTGTTATGGTCTCTTGTTACCCTCACCCCCATCCACCCCCAGTCTGACATGGCCCCTTGCTTCCCTCACCCCCATCCACCCCCGGTCTGGCATGGCTCCTTCTTACCTTTCCCTTTGGTCTGACTTACATCTAAGAAATCCTTAGTGGATAATCTTTAGTGGTGAGTAAACTAAAGAAATATGAAATGAAACTATAGTTCGCTAAAATAAGAAAAACTACAGATTTACAACCAATGTAGGGCAATTGCAAAAAACGCCGTGGTTAATATATATATATATCCTAAAAGTGGATATATTACACGCAACGGTTAGTCCAGTGTACCAAAGCGTTCTCTTCACAAGATGGGGCCGCAAAGGGCAAATTCCGCCCAGTCCGTCGGACTGAAATTATGGGAATATTCTGAAGCCCACAAAAAAAACCCGTTGGTCTCTCCTTCCACCAAAGAGGCAAAGGGACAGAACAACGAGGCTATTATGGCCCAGAATAGACACAATGTGGGGTTATTACTCTGCTGAACAGACGGCGGGCGACCCTCCTGGGGCATAACGCTATAGCCGCATCCTGAGATATTGTTTAGCCGGGGACCTCTTCACCGCTAATTGTCGCCGCACTCCGCCTCCGCCTTACCACCTTCTTCTCGTCATATCCATCCGCCATGACCACGTGACCTTTCGAAGGCGATGAAACAAACGACTGGGAAGCGGCAGAAAAGGCGAATGTCAGTGAAATGTTAATCGCAAATAACCAGTGAAAGACGAATCGATAATTCTCCATCATTATTTTTCTCTCTTCTCGGTTGGCATGCTCAAAGGGAGCTTCTCCTTCGAAATTATTTGGAAATGGAATTGGTTACAAAACTCGGCTGAATAACGCCTGGTTGATAAAGAAAATGGTGGATATTCGTCTCGCGTCTGTGCCCCTTTCGATCACGTGATTCTGTTAATGGTATGACAGGACCCAGGACACTTGGGTTCTGGGGGGATAGAGGGTGGGCAGCAAAGAGGGTGGGCGGCAAAGGGGGTGGGACAGATTCATGTGCGGGTGTGCCCTGAAAAAAAGTGAGACCAGTACAGAGGCTGACAATAATAACCGTGCTTCCTGGGACTGCGAAAGGAGTATCTTGCTCCGTTTTTCCATTGAATCGTCATCGGTTATTAGTCTACATATTGGCGCCTTCTTCAGAATTTTCTTTATATCTTTCTTCGTGTATTTCTTCATGTCTTTCGTCCTGTATCGACAGAGCCATTTAGAAGGAGCTGTCTTTACCCGGACAGACTGAACCATTCAGAAGGAGCGGTCTTTAGTCGGACAGACAGAGCCATCCAGAAGGAGCTGTCTTTACCCGGACAGACATGAGGAGCTGTCTGTACCCGGACAGACATGAGGAGCTGTCTTTACCCGGACAGATAGAAGCAGCTGTGTGTACCCGGATGTTCCTAACCTCCTCTTTCGTATCCGTCACACGCTAATCACCCGGGCTGGCCGCAGTGTGCCCCGGGCGTCTCATCGGGGCGTCCAGCGCTGACCACCCGCCTACAACCGGCAATGTGGTGTAGACCCCGCCCTCCCGTACCCCCCCCCCCCTCCATCTCTCCTCACCCCCATCTTACACCCTCTTCTCATGGAAAATGCATCACCAAAGAGGTATAATTAGTCCTTTGAAGTGTCATTGTTTGGTTGGCTGTGTCAGACCGGTGGAATCGGACCAGTGAATAATGGACCACCATCACCTTCGGCTACCAGGGCCACCCCCTCAATCACCATAACCATCACCTTCGCCTACCTATACCAGGGCCACCCCCTCAATCACCATAACCATCACCTTCGCCTACCTATACCAGGGCCACCCCCTCAATCACCATAACCATCACCTTCGCCTACCTATACCAGGGCCACCCCCTCAATCACCATAACCATCACCTTCGCCTACCTATACCAGGACCACCCCATCCTTCACCATAACCATCACCTTCGCCTCCTTTACTATCACCGTGCTGATGACCATGACCATGATTACATATCCCGTGTATCCCCTTCACCAACCCCCACCCATACCCCCACCCATACCCCCACCCGAGGTGACTGTGACCAACTGCCATCAGAACCCATGCACACCTCTCGGTGCGGTCGTCATGGTTAACCATATCACTCAAACACCCTCTCTCCCCCCTTCCCGCTGCCCCCTCGCCCCCCCCCCCTCCCCGACCCCTTGCTTTGCCCACATCTCTCCCTTCTGGTATGTGCCACTAATCCCTTTTACTATACCCCGCCCCCTCCCCGCCCCACAACCCTCAACCCCACCCCCTCCCCCCACCCACAACCCAAACCCCTCACCCACAACCCAAACCCCTCACCCCCTCACCTCTAAGCCAACTCGCTGCCAGTCGCGTGCCCGCATTCACCATACATCGCCAATTATCGACCAGGCAAACACGACGAACAATGTGTACAAACTCTTGAAGCCGGTAAGCCCGTCACGTGACGTCTTCTGACCTATCACGTGGCCCCCGCGAAGACTGCCCCTGCTGCACCGCGGTGGCGCCCCCTCCCGGGCGTGTGTGTGGCGTGGACGCGGCGTCATGAAATATTAACGGGAGCGCCATTACTTGAAGCGGCCAGCAGCTGATGCATGAAACACGCCGTACTTGTGACTAAACCCGACCCAGGGGGTCCCCCCACAAACAAGGCGGCCACACTCTAGGGCCGGCTCTGGCAGCCTATAAAAACTCTTAGTTGTCATTTACTTTTAGGGTTTGCATGCACTCGGCGACGGCAGTTGCATGGCTGCGTCTAGCGTCCTCCCTTCCATGGCTGCGTCTAGCGTCCTCCCTTCCATGGCTGCGTCTAGCGTCCTCCCTTCCATGGCTGCGTCTAGCGTCCTCCCTTCCATGGCTGCGTCTAGCGTCCTCTTTTCCATGCCATTCGTCTGATTTATTGGCGATTCCGGATGTTCCTGATGAGCGAATCGCGCTCTTTGTCCGCCAGACTGAACACACGTATGGTCGTCATTTTTGCTGTTGTTGTTGTTGTTGTTTCAAAAGGCAGTGATCATATTAAACATTGATGACCGCTTTTGATAATAAATGAAGAACATTTCTTGGCCTCCACCGAAAACCTGTTGCGGCAGGCAATACTCCGACTGGTCTTTGCCTGTTGGCGTCTCTCCGTGGACCGCAGTAAGGATGATGTGACAATGAGGGAACAATGTCGCCTGTCGCCAGTGACATCGACAGAAGGCCGACCCCCATCAGTCAACTCGGAATGCTGCGGTCTCAGCCGCCGGGGTCCGACCGACGTCTGCACCGTCATCGTGGCCTACAGAGCCCTCTGGCGGCCGATGGAGTAATCGTGAAACACTTCCGCCACGCGTGAGATTCTTTGGTCTGGGTACAATCAGTCCTTTATGCGGAAAGGACAAATCCGGCCAGTCAGGACGTGATGGGTGAGGGTGAGGGTGAGGGGTGAGGGGTTAGTAGGGTGAGGGGGCCAGGCGGCGGTGGCGGAGGAGGAGGGAGGGGTGTTGATAAGCAGAGGGTGGTGGGTGGAGGTGAAATGATAAGGGGGGAGTTGGAGCGGGGAGGCCGGGGGGGGGGGGGGCAGACCGTGGGCTCCATTCGACCTTGTCCTCATGTCATCGATGTTCTCTTGTCGATTTCTTTCGCTTGTGCCCATGTCTGGTTTGGCACACATCCTATCTGCGTCCCGTGACCTTCTTTCGTGTGGATGGCTTCGGGAGGGGGAGGGGGGGTGGGGGGGGGCTAAGGCTGGATGGTCTCTGCGGGGTGGGGGATAATAATCTACTTCATACTTCTTGTCTTTTGTTTTATTTGTGGGCGTGGGTTGGTTCGGGGGGTGGGGTGGCGATATCCGGGCTGTTCTCTCCTCTTACGGACATCCCAGGTGCGGTCGGTGGCAGTCCTAACC